>JADWQK010001123.1:0-11527 GCA_017933935.1 Sesamia nonagrioides
CTTAATGCTAGGTATAGTTACGCTATAGTTAACTGTTTTTAATGTTAATTTCCTATATTTTGGCTTAGTTTTTATACAGATTCAATTTAAATCGGCCAAGGAGTGCAACACAACTACTAATAAATATGGTGGTCAGTAATAAGCGAAATAAGATTTTGACAGTGACATTTGATTGACGTGTCATGTATCTAAGGGTATCGTATCTATATTATCTACCATATGACTGCGAAAAAAACAAAACATGTATTCCGAACATACGGCCTATTAAATAAACACAATCAGCTCAAATCAACACTCGACACGAACACAACGGGAAAACAGAACTGTCAAAGTCGCCAATCAAACGTCATAAAAAGTATCATGGCTACCTTAATAAAGGGTTATCTCACTAAAAAACGTTACAAATAATTATATATACTTAAGAAAGAAGAAAGAAAGAAAGAAAATACGTTTATTTGTGGTAAAAATGACATAAAGTGCACAAAAATAATTAAGTGATGATAGTTGACATGCGTCACATCCACGCAAAACGGCTATCGCTCAGCATTATGCTGCGACCCTATGCAAAACAGAGTCCAGCGCTGGTTTTCAGCGACAGCCGGTGCCGACGTAAAGACGTCTCGACGTGACGACTTGTATTTTTATTCAAATTAATTTAGTTGAATTTTTATGAAAATATTTATTTTTTTCCTTATTATCTAAATAACGTACAATAGTGGTGGCCCAAAATGAAACATCTCCTTTCGATTCGGAATTTGTGGTAGTGACTGGTTGTTCCATCTTTCACTGCAAAACGAAGTAGCTTTTTAAGTGACGATGGTTGAAGGAATGGAGCACCCTCCTAGTACTCTTTCTAACCCCCCACTTCCCTAAAATAGGCGGTGGAAGTATGTATGGAGAATCCCGCAATTTTCAAAGTAGAAAACTAAAACTCGGTACACAGACACGTTGTTACCAACGAAAAATACCAGTCTTATCTTTTTGGTAATCTTTCCCCAGCCCGTGAATTATGGGATGAAAATTTAAGAAAAGGTGAACCATGTTACCCCGAGTGAAGCCGCGGCTATTTACATAATTTAAAAAGTTTTAAAATAATAATATGTACAACTATTTAAAAAAAACAGGAAGGTTTTTTTTTCAATATTCCATTTTAGTTCTTGCTCTGCTGATCTGAAATTCTCTGGCTGCCTAAATAAATGTTTTATTAAAATAAAATTATATTTTTAAATATTACAACATAAAAAAATTAAAATATTTCTAAAAAATAGTAGCCCACCGATACATGGCTCCAGAGAGAGAAACCTACTTGCTAATGATTCTATTTTGTTCAAAATATTAAACTTACATTAATGTGAACCCCGCAGTCGGGAAACCTACCAACCAGCCCAGCGGAGAGCACCAACAAAAAACAAAAAAAAAAAAAAAAACTACTTATTACTTAACTAGTTATTTGTAATTAATATTAAACAAGTAAATCAAATCGGTTATGCGATTACTGTTAACAGTAATCGTTTAAATTTTTACAGTAATTTTTGAATGTTTTTCGCATTTATAAACATACCTACGCCATTAGTGCTGCTAACAAGAAAATTATTTTACAAATTCGATTACAATGTACCTAGTGGGATTAACCAGAACCGGTATTAATTTAAACAGGTGATTCCTTAAATTTCTGTTATAATGCGATACTTTTTGGTACGGTTGCCGTCCAGCCAAAGAGGCTGAATCTAAGTTCAGTTCGCACCAAAGTTTTTAGGGTTTTACAGAATAAATCGGCAGTAGCGCTGGTGACCACGAAAAATTATTATCAATTTTAATAACTTTGAAGCATACCCATTGTTAATCCATTGATGGAAATGTTCGAAAAATATTTCTGCTCAACAACGTAAATAACGCAATGGATGTTGTTGAACTGTCAAAATGAAATCCATTGCTACTGATACTGTGTTACGTAAGTACCCTTTTTTGCCGATGGGAAACCATTAAAGGACTTCTCCCACTCTGGGTGGCGCGGAAGGGCGTGTCAGAATCTTTACTTGCCTGTGCGCCAGGGCCACGGTAACTCTTTCGCAAAACCCACAGCGCTGTCAGGCATTGGTCTTCGTGGACCCCGTCATGGTGACGGTGTGATGCTCTTCGCGGCGCGCGTGGAATAACTCGCCGCTCGCAAGCCCACGCCTGCGGTGACCGGGAGTTCGATGTTGTCTCCGAACCAGGGCGTTTCCTGCGAGTGAGGACGCTAAGATTTCCGCTCCCTCACGCACTCCGCCTCGTCCTTTGCCAGCATCACTACTTCGCAGTAGGTGGTGACGGCCTGCCATGCACTCTCGCTCAGGTCCATGGCCGGACGCGAGACTCGCCGCCGATCACCGCTACGAGGACACGGCGGTGCTCCACCCAAGCCGGGCAGGCCTCCACTGTATGCCCCACAGAGTCCTCAGGAAGGGAGGAGGAAAAGCTAGGGTGTCAGCGCTCTGGATCCCCCAGTGGTGACACCCTAGCTTTTCCTCCCGCCTTATCCGAAACAAGAGCCTCCTGAAACAGCCGTGTCCAGTGAGGACTTGCGTCAGGCGTGCCCAATAATGGGTTGCGAGAATCGGACATGTCACCATACCGCCATGAGACCCAGCCGGAGCTTACGTAATTACCCAGACTACAGAAGCAATAATAATAATAAACATTAAATTTAATGATACTGGTTTACCTTAGTAATTGGGTCGAAGTCATCTCGATACATAATACATTTTTTTTGACGTTACGTTGCCCCAGAATAATAATATGCGAGGTTTAAAAATAATTTTAAAAAAAGCGTGAGGCGCTTTGTGCCATAATTTTTATGAGGAGTAAGCGCCTCACGCTTTTTAAAAATATTATATTAACTTTTAGTTTGATCTTTTTAAAAAGCATGTATTTTTAGTTTTTGAACTATATTTATTTTTAGCTTTTAGTTCGATATTCTTTTTTTCAAAACGAACGTATTGAAAACTGTAGGACATTTTACAGTAATGAGCCGCTCACTCGTAGTCCAAAGAGTTAGAGATGGACAAACAAACAAGCAAACAAACAAACAAGCAAGCAAGCAAACAAGCAAGCAAGCAAACATACAAGTGAAACTAATAAAAAGCAAAACATGCACATTAATGATCTATTAACTAAAAATATATTTTTGAAACTAAAAAATAATATTTGTTATAGAAAACAAATTTTCAAATACCATTATTGTAAAAAAGTGTAGGTTGTTATCATCACAGGTCTCAAAAATCGCATTAAAGTGTGTTTTTAATTTTTTATCTTTTAGTTTAGTTAAATGTATTTTCTTCATACAATGCGAAGTGAGCGAACACTTTGGTATATAAATAAAGTTTTTTCCGATCAAGAGCCAGATTTTTTGCTTCCTCGAGTTCTGTATGTAATTAATTTTTTGTACCAACAAAAGACGTAGTCATTGAGCAAAAAGTTTCGTCTGCATTTACTCCATTATAGTCATTTGTTTATTTACACAGACCGTAGCATAACGATACGACAGCACATCAAGCTGCTACAATCTGACCGATTTCTTTGTTTGATTTTTAACTTTATCTCTAAAGCATTAAGGCTCGAGGTTCACTGGGAATATTTGACAGTTTCGGGTAGCTTGACCTTCTGTCATCATCATTATCTCAGCGTTAATCCCAGTCGCATCCAAACCTTTATCAGCTTTGATGTCTGGGGTCCGCTTTACCAGTCTAACTGCTGATTTTGGCTAAACTTCGATATTTGCTTATAGCTTGACCTTCTGCCGCCCGTACGTAAATAGTGGAACATCCAACTTACAGTCCAGGTATGGCCCCGTTCACCTGTATTATTTATTTCCAAACTTAAATCGGGACTTTAGAGGAAGATATTTTTCAAGCGATGAAGAGTTGGATTGAATGAGGAGATCCGCAGAAGAACGAGAGTATGACACACACACACACACACACACACATGAGTATGAGAGTATGGCACATGAATGACCCGTTGGGCCGATGGGTTCTCGAGTGGCGATCATGCACCGGAAGATGCACCGTTGATAGACCTTCACCAGGTCGTCAGTCCATCTTGTCGGGGGACAAAGTGGACCCACGACCTGGTGAAGGTCGCGGAAAACAGCTGAATGCAGGAAGCGCAGGACGGGTCGTCGTGGAGATCCTTGGGGGAGGCCACAGAAATCGTAATAACAAGTCAATAGAAGTCGCAAAGACGCGTGACCTTGTCGCCGTGCATATGGGTTGTGACACACAAGAGCGCGTGGAGCGTTTGTTGCGGTCATTTGTGTTGTTTGGGACGCATACCGGTAAACATGGTGATTTGCAGCGCATCCAACTGCGGAAACTCTTGCAGAACTTGTAACTATACAAATAAAGGGATAACATTTCTTAAGTAAGTACTTAATTTTTGAAATAATGTCGTTTTTAATAAATATAGACAATTTAAATATTTTCACCACCCCTACTACGATTATCATAGAAAACGATTTTTTATTCACATCAATTTCCATTGATACTTAACTTGTTCATACATTTACTATGAAAACTGCTAAAAGCAGCAATGAAATTATAGTCATACGAAATTAACAATATCGCCCTTTACGTAAATTCCAGGAACATGCCGCATGAGTTAGTGATGTGTCACTATTATTTTGTATCGATTATTTATTACGTTTACTTTTTATTAGCTTTACCGAAAAGGAATGAAATAATGAAATATTATGAGTTAACGTTAAATATATATGAGATAATTGTATTTTAATAAGAATTATGCTTATTAATACATGGGTATGTACATAGGTAGGCCTAGTAGGCAGTAGGTAAACTAGTCTGCGTTGGGTATCCTTGTACAAATGATGTTTTCAGTATTTATATTTATCAAATACTTTTCATGTCAAAATAATTAAGTATTCATATTATTATTATTATATTGTAAGGATAATGGATTAAGTTGGATTGAATTGATACGTTTTTATATTATTTATGCATCTGTTTACTTAATCCAATGATATTGATATTATTACAGGTTTCTAAAAGATCTAGATATTAAAGATAAATGGATATCTGCTTCTGGAAGAAGGAATTTCTTTATTTGAAATAAATGCTTGGATTTTAATTGATTTTTTAATAAAAAAAATATAACTTATACCTAGTTAATTGTGTATTGCATTCCCATATCTCATAAATATGTAAATCACCATGAAGTCCGTTGAGGAATGAAACACTTTAATTAACGCTCATCGGAAAATTATCGATATGAACATAAACATTACGACCTATGCACTGCACTTTTTCTCAGTGAAAGTGAGCGCGCGATATGTTTCTCTGCTTTTCGCGCACGTTTATTATTGGTTAAAAAAGCCGCGCCTTCTGCGATTATGTGCTGTTATAAAATATTGCGTTATGCTATAGCTCGAAGGTTTAATTTTGTATCAATAATGCAAAATGCTTGTGTAATTGTTCGAGTGTGTTTATTGTTTGTTTATGTGGTGGTAAAAGACGACCGGCGACACGCGTTCTGGTGTTAAAAGTCAGTATAAAGCACTTCTATTGACATGTTATTAAGATTTCTGTGGGGGAGGCCTATGTCCAGCAGTGGACGTCTTTCAGCTGAAATGATGACGATGATAATGATGAAGAGTTGCTGGCGGCCATCTTTGGTCATTTTGAGAATCAAAATTGTGTTTATTTTTATGAAGGTTTAGAGATATGGATTCGCAGATGTCAGAAGTGTGTAAGTATTCATAGTGATTATTTGGAATAATAAATTATTGGTTTCGCTTTATTTCTTTCATTAGATCATAGTTAGGCCAATTCATTATGGGACCGCCTATGTATGTAGTAGGGTTGTAACGGAGGCTTGTTAGCGGAGGCGGAGGCGGATGCGGAGGCGACGAGTCTCACCTCCGCGGATGCGGAGGTTAACGGAGGCGGAGGTGAAAGTACATATAGAAAAAATTGAAATTTATGGTTAATTAAAACAAAATTTTTATTTTAAATACGTACATTAATAGTAGTATACTTGGTAAAAGAAATATTACCTTCATGTGATGAAAATTAAGGAGAAACATATTGTGTTTGCCGCATTCCTTGACCATTTCGCGCTCAAACGCGGCCGGACAGTTGTCGAGCGTCGCAGCTTGCGCGTTATTTATTTTATAAATACGTAAATAAACCTCCGTTATAACTCCGCAAAAATTGTGTGGAGGCGGAGGCGGAAGCGAAGATACGATTTCTTGCGGAACTTCCGCAGTAACGGAAGCGGAGGCGAAGCTCCGTTACAACCCTAGTATGTAGCTGTGTTTGATTTGGGAATTCACTTGTCGATACTTGAATGTAAGTCCAAATATCTTAATTAAATGATTTTTTTTCTGTTTTGCTTTTATTTTGCTATCGCTATTAAAATCACAAAGTTATGAGCTTGTTATCCTACTTGGCTGTCCCAACAAAAATATGGTCCACGCTCCGCTCGGGAGCGACCCAGAGGTCGCTCCCGAGCCGGTCGCTGCCAGAGTGTCAGCTGTTGCGCGGGCGTGCGCTGTAGTAATCTATGAGCTTGGGATTGAGCTGCTCGCTCTGCTAAGCAATGTCATTAAGCAATATGCGTAATTATGCTACAATTATGACATTTTAATCACTGTTTTTTTTAATCACGTAAATTGATTGTTATGTACAAAGCAAACACATGTTGTTATTGTAAACATTTTCATTTTTAATGTCTGTCATTTCCTAACAGACTACCTCTGAGAAGAAATAGCCGAAACAAACTCAGGGATCATCGTCGTTTTTCAAGTCCAGACATTAAAAATGAAAATGTTTACAATAATTTACGTTATGATTACGCATATTGCTTAATAACAATGATTAACAGAGCGAGCAGCTCAGTCCCAAGCTTTTTTGTCTTCTAAATAATCTGTGATTTTATAATACCTCTTTTTGCAAAGTTTGGTCTCTATATGGTTTTTATATCGTTTAATTGGTAAGTTTCAAATGTCCATGGGAAGCTTGTTGTAAAAGTGTATACATTGACCCATGTACAAGTTACCTACTCTGTGGAGACGAGTGTGATGTACAGCAAGATTGTGTTTGTTCCAGCCCCCTAATCGGCGAACACATTTTTCCAAATGATTGCGACTAGTTGGGATCGTTTGGACCGAACCGAGCAATGGGCGGCCCGAACGATACCAATTGATCCCAACTAGTCGCAATCATTTGACAAAAATGTGTTCGCCGATTAGGGGGCTGGTTGGAATCGGATTGTAATCGGTTCAGTTGGTTATTCTGAACAAACTATATTCAGGTTTCGCATAATAAAAAAAATATGTTGTACATTAAAAATTTGAAAAAGAATTTCATTTCGTCACCGATAAAGTTGAAAATCCAATAAAGAAGTTTGACAGATTGTAGTAGCTTTATGTCTGTGGATACATCTATAGTTTTTTATTATTTTGATCACGAATACGAATAGACATCAGAGGTTGTCCAGATCATCTGCATGCTAAACTGGTATTTCACTGGAAATTCAAGTTTATCAGGTACAACGAAGCAGTCTATAATATTTTGTTTTTCATTTAAAATAAAGTGAGGTAGTATTTTTATGTATAACTGGTAATTCTTTTGTGATTTCATTTTCATGGATTTTGTTGTACATGCTTTTTATTAGCTTCACCTGTATGTTTGCTTGCTTGCTTGTTTGCTTGTTTGTTTGTTTGTCCGTCTCTAACACTTTACCACTAGTGAGCGGTTCATTATTGTAAAATGTCCCACCGTTTCTACCACGTTCGTTCGTTCGTTTTTTTTTTAAAGAATATCGAACTAAAAAGTTGAAAATAAATATAGCAGGAGTTTTGGCGGGAAGCTAAGATGAGTGCCACGCTCATTTTTCATTGGACTTTTAAATTATTTATAGTGTCGTTTACTAAATAAAAACGCGTGAAAAAAAAAAAAAAAAGTGCATTCAGTGAATAATTCATAAAGAACAGTGAAATATTGTAGCATAGTGGCCACATCATGGCTTTAAATCAAATCTTCCTCCGTGTTCGGTTCGCGCGGCCGTCTTTTTCGACATGAATAATATAATTCATTACGTGACATTGGCTAAATGCACAAACCGTGCGAAGCCATAAGAGAAAGAAAGAAGAACTTTTGAAGATTTTTATTTTACTTGACATTGGCACAAAGTCATAACTAGTGCAACACTACAAAAAAAAATACAGTTTAAAACTAAAAACATGCTATAAAAAAATATTAAACTAAAAAGTTAAACATAATTTTTAAAAAAGCGTGAGGCGCTTTGTGCCACAGTTTTTGACCAACCTTCGTTGGTCGTGTTGTTAGTTTAACATTGCATTACCTCGCTCAACTGCCGTCTTCCTTCCAATTCACTAAGTTTTTTTAGTGAATAGGCTAAATAAATTAGGGCGCTTTACCATCAACGATTGCATCACTGCTTACCTTACTTAAAAAAAAAGTATACAACATGTAGGTAATGTAATTGACGCACAGCCTCAAACACCCCAATCAAAATATTATGTTATAATCATAATACACACACTGAATTTTTAATTAAACGTGGATATGCATTGTTATTTATTAAATTAGTTACAGCAATTCTTGGAGAACGAAGAACTTAACGTTCTTGGTATAAGTTTATTTTTCTTTATTTTGTATTGAATGATTAAATTTGTGTGATTACAAGTAAAACTGCGATTTTAAAAGTCTGTACAAAGAACAGCCCCCTAATCGGCGAACACATTTTTGTCAAATGATTGTGACTAGTTGGCATCAGTTGGGATCGTTCGGACCGCCCATTGGTCCGTTCGGTTCAAAAGATCCCAACTAGTTGCAATCATTTGCCTAAACCTGTCCCCGATTAGGGGGCAGGGTTCTTCTTCTTCCTTCTTCTTCCTCAGCCTATAGATGTCCACTGCTGGACAAAGGCCTCCCCCAAGGCTTTCCACGATGACCGGTCCTGTGCTGCCCGCATCCATCGGCTTCCCGCGACCTTCACCAGGTCATCGGTCCACCTTGTTGGGGGTCTCCCTACGCTGTGTCTTCCAGTACGTGGCCGCCACTCCAGAACCTTGCTGCCCCATCGGCCATCGGTTCTACGAGCAATGTGCCCTGCCCACTGCCACTTAAGTTTAGCGACTCGCAGAGCCATGTCGGTGACTTTGGTTCTTCTGCGGATCTCCTCATTTCTGATTCGATCACGCAGAGAAACTCCTAGCATAGCTCTTTCCATTGCCCTTTGTGTGACTCTGAGCCTTCGTATGAGGCCCATTGTGAGCGACCACGTTTCAGTTCCGTAAGTCATCACTGGCAACACACACTGGTCAAAGACTTTAGTCTTGAGACACTGTGGTATCCTGGACGACGAGAAGATGTAGCGTAGCTTCCCGAACGCTGCCCAACCGAGCTGGATTCGCCGAGACACCTCTTTCTCGAAGTTGGACCTACCTAGTTGGACTTTCTGTCCCAGGTATATATACTCGTCAACAACTTTAATATAGCAAAATTTATTTCTGTAGTTTTAATAATTTTTAGGGTAAAAAAAATTCTAATTAGGTAGGTATATTAAAAATGATCTAAACCAATTCAGTAAACGATTCTGACAGCCTCCGTGGCGTAGCGGTAGCGAACGCGGCCGCTGCACAAGGAGGCACGGGTTCGATCCCCGCGCAGTGCAAATATTTGTATGCATAAATATGAATATTTTTACTGGTCTGGTCGTGCCTCGGAAAGCACGTCAAGCCGTTGGTCCCGGTTGCCATACGAACATCCAATGGCAGTCGTTACGGGTTGTTGGAGCCCTCAAAAGTCCAACAATTGGTCCAACTGCAATGCTTCGTTATCGCCTTCGGGTTGCGGAGGTCAGACGGCAGTCGCTTGACGGAAAATATCGAAGTTTAGCCAAAATAAGCAGTTAGACTGGTAAAGCGGACCCCAGACTCCAAAGCTGAAAAGCTTCTGATGGGACTGGGATTAACGCTGAGATGATGATTATGGGAGTAAACGATTCTGAACAAACTATTTTTAGGGTATAAATTAATTAACGCACAACCTGAAAATACTTTTTTGGAAGTGCATTAATTAATTTACATGTTGTATACAACTGACTACATAAATAATTAATTTTCTTATTATATTTATCGTAAAGTATAATTTTGAGGGTAGATCTGAGACAAAAGGAGTTATCAGTTGTCAAAACGAATTGGTTAAATTAAGTAGGTATTTTTTCTCTGTTTTAGATCTTAACCCACACAAATTCATATAGTTCTTATATAAATGTACATATGCATATGTATACGTATTCTTCTTGTTATACAATATGTAAAGAAAACCCTGTCCGATCCGTGAAGGTATTGCTAGGTACCGATAACTGATTCTACTAATGGATACAAAGCCGGGCTAAACTTAAAAAAAATCCCCCTAACAAAGTAAAAATTATTTCGTAAAAAGGAATAACTTAATACATGTGCGGTAAGCAACCCTTCCACGGGCGGTGGGGGGCAGGGCACGCGGCACGTGATCGCATCGTTATTCGCTCATAATAATATCGGTGATGTCACTTTTATAAAAATTACCAAATTTCGGGGAAGTTGGAATTAATTCGCGGGAAAAAAAGATTATTTCAAAATTCATTAGTATTGTTACTATGATGAGTCAAGTGTTTACTTAACCTTTATTATCCTTATGGGTCGGACAGGGTTTTCTTTACATATTGTATAAACAAGTAGCTTTTGAAGAAAATGAAAATTGGCAAATGATAATTAAATCGAGATACAGTTTTTATTTTTATTATTCCACTTTTGTTTAGGGACATTTATAATCGCAATGCGTATGTCAGTCCCATCGTACCCTCAATACACACTTATCATATTTGAGTCATGAACCTAAACAGACTCTTCGCATCATCGCCATTTGGTTGGGCCAGGATTTTATGGAATGTACCTATTTCAAGTCTGTTCAGCCTCAAGACCCTGAACAAGTCATTTCTACCAGACTCGTACCGGACACAATCCATCAATAAGTGGTGTAAGTCTTCGACAACTCTACACTCCACACGTCCACACAGCGCTTTTTATTAGCTTCACTTGTGTGTTTGCTTGCTTGTTTGTTTGTTTGTCCGTCTCTAACTCTTTCGACTACGAGTGAGCGGCTCATTACTGTAAAATGTCCCACCGTTTTCAATACGTTCGTTCGTTTGTTCCTTTTTTAAAAAGAATATGGAACTAAAAAGTTGTAAATAAATATAGTTTAAAAAAACTAAAAAACATGCTTTTAGAAAATATCAAACTAAAAAGTAAAAAATATTTTTTAAAAAAGCGTGAGGCGCTTAATATAAAAAAATTATGGCACAAAGCGCCTCACGCTTTTTTAAAAATTATTTTTAATTTTTTTGTTTGATATTTTTTAAAAGCATGCTTTTTTATTTTATGTTTTTCTTTATGAACAAGATATTGTTGAGTGTAAAAAATTCTTGGAAAGTGTGTTTTTATTTATTTTTTAACGATAAC